>CM076577.1:1256817003-1256861043 GCA_034641835.2 Pinus albicaulis | reverse complement strand
TGTGGGGTTGTCTCACCAACGTTTCTACACATCACGCATCTGTGAGGTCCAACAATATTTCTTTTTAACAAGTTATCGCCTGTCAAAAATTTATTGTGCATGAGGGTCCAAAAGAAGAAACTGACTTTGGGAAGCCCTGTAGAGTTCCAAACCTGTTTCCAAATGATTGGGGAGCCGGTTTTGTCTTTTTTGGTATGCAGAGTGATGTAGCCTGATGCAGAAGTGTAAATGCCAGAGCCTCCCCAGCCCCAGCTGTCTGGGCTATCTTGATGGACGGGCGCTGTGTTAGAGAGGAGAAATTTAAGCACTGCAAACTGAGTGAGAAAATGCTCCAGAACGATTGGGAAGTTCCAATCCGGCCAGTTCCCTCTGCTATCCCAATCTGAAATTTCATATAGTTTATGGTATCCTGCGTTGAGGAGACAACATCGAAGAGCTCTAATTTCATCATGAGCGTTGAGGGGAGTGAAATCCATAATGTGATCCTCCCACAACAGAGTTTTTTTCTCGTTGCCAGGAATTCGGTAAAGGTGTGTCTTGAATCGACTAATGCTATTTCGGCAGAGTTTCCAAGTTTGCGTGCCAAGGGAAGTATTGTTGACTGATAAGTTCCTGAGAGAGACACCCTGCACATATTTTATCCTGAGCATTTCACTGACAGGGTGAGAAGGTTCAAAGTAAATTTTCCAAAGGAGCTTGCAGCCAAGAGCGAGATTGGCAAGAGCAGGGTCTCTGATCTGGAGTCCTCCGTCAGTTGTTGGGCGCTTTACAAGGTCCCAGATTGCCAAGTGTATTTTTCTTTGATTGCCTCTGCCCCCTTGCCAGAGAAAGTCTCCCAAGAGACAAGAAATTTTCTCCATGATGTGTTTTGGTGCAAGTAAGAAGGAGGCTTGGTAGATAGGGAGGGCGAATAACACAGATTTTAATAAGATTGTTTTCCCACCCTTGGTAAGCCAGAAACTTCCCTAGGAGACAATCTTGGCTTTAATATTGCTGATGATGCCATGCCACAACTTTCTGTTATTGACTCCAGAGGTAAGAGGTAAGCCGAGATATTTAATGTTGTCCCAATGGGCGAAGCTCTCAAAACCAAGGATCTGAGCTATACTATTGAGATTATTTTGATCCACATTCCATCCATAGACCGAGCTCTTTCTATCATTTATCAGAGCTCCTGAGGCTCTGCAATATATTTTTAGAACAGAGTCAAAGGATTTAGCTATTCTGATAGGGGTGCCTCCTAGAAGGAGAGATTCATCTGCAAATAAAGCATGGTTTATAGGCTTTAGGGATTTAGAAGTTCAAATTTTGGGAAGTCCACCAGTATTCATTTCTGCAGCAAGCTTCCTGCTGAGTGATTCCACCATTAGAATATACAAGAAAGGGGATAACGGACAGCCTTGCCTCAGGCCACACTGAGCTTGGAAGAAAGAAGCTGGTCGACCATTCACTAGAGGGGAAATCCAGGGGTTTTCGATGCAGGCTTTGATGAGGTTGATGAACTAAGAGGGGAAGCCGAAGGATCAAAGGACTTGGAAGAGGAAGGAGTAATTGACCTTGTCGAAGGCATTTGCCATGTCGAGCTTGATCAATATCCCCTTTTCTTTCCTCTGCTTGCTGGAGTGTATTGCTTCCTACACTTGAATGACGTTGTCCAAGATATGTCTTCCTTTGAAAAACCCCCCTTGAGGACTGGAAATTATTTTTTCAAGCAGGGGTTTGATTTTATTTGCAAGGAGTTTGGCCAAGATTTTGTAGGAGGCGTTTCATAGAGATATAGGCTTGAATCTACCAAATTTTTTTGGATTAACCTCTTTTGGAATTAAGGCTAGGAAGGTAGAGTTGACGCTTCCCCCAACCTTCACTTTACTGAAGAAGCCTTGTATCATTTTCATTAGATCTGTTTTGATAATTTCCTAGCAGACTTTGTAGAAATGTATTGGGAACCCATCTGGACCAGGGGCCTTATCTGATTCCATAGCCCATATTAATTTGATAATTTCTTCTTCAGATAAAGGTTTCAGAAGTGCTTGGTTGTCCTCTTGATTGATGAGGTGGGGGATATTAGAGAGGATGTCTTCAGTGTCTTCTATGCTGCCTTCATTCCCTAGCCCATATAGGTTTTTGAAGTGGTTTTCAGTTGTTGATTTGATTTGTTCAATCTTTTTGCAAATCTTTCCTTTTTCTTTTGTAATCTCAGTTATATGGTTGCGGGAGAGACGGGCTTTATACTGAAGGTGGAAGAACGAAGTATTTCGGTCTCCTGCCTTGAGCCATAGGCTACGGGATTTGAGCCTCCAAAAATCTTCTTCTCGTCTAAAAGAGTGATGGGTATTGCTTTGGAGTGCAACCTCATTGTTTAGGATTTCCAGAGTGATGTTGAGGTCTTCCATTCCCATTTGAAAAGTTTCCAACAACTGTACAACTTCATTTCTCTGATGTGAAGGAGTTTTGGAAGGATTTCTTAGCCACTCTTTTAAGGCTTTTTTTGTGGATTTTAATTTTTTCTCACACACATAGCTAGGGGATCCGTTAATGGGATTGGCCTAGGCAGTTTGAACTGTGTCAAGAAAGCCTTATTTTTAAATCCAGAGAGGGTTGAACTTGAAGGGGACCGGACCCAGGTCTTCCTCAGGATCCATAAGGAGTTGAATTGGCTTATGATCCAAGGTGAGTTTGGGGAGAATTTTTGTAGAGATAAGAAGGTTCTCCACCAGCAAGGAGCTTTGAATTAGGAATATTTCCAGCCGGGTAGATATGTGGTCAGTCCCTGATCTATTGTTGGTCCAAGTATATATGCCTCTTACCGGTGAAAAGTTAAGAAGGTCCCTCTACTGTATTATATCTTCTACCAGAGGTAGCAGTTGGTCTTTGGTACTTTCACCCCCCCTTTTTTCTTTAGGCTTCATGAAAATATTGAGATCTTCGGCTAGGATGATATTGTTGGGGGAGTGAAGATCTAGAAAGTCAGAGAGAGAGTTCCAGCATTCCCTTTTTTCAACATAAAAGACAGGAACATAAATATTGAATAGGGCTATAGTTAACTTACTTTTGAGGTGCTTGAGCTCAATGAAGATCCAGTGCTAGGTCTCATGAGAGTTAAGAAGTTGGAAATGTTCATCAGACCAGAGTGTTGCAACACCTCCTGAAGATCCCCTCGAGCTGACTGCTTTTCCTACATTCTTCTTCCATTTTGACTTACTAGTTTCCATAAGGGCTCGTCCTTCGATTTTAGTCTCTTGGATCAAGAGGATGTCTGGGTGTTCTATTTTCAATAGATATTTGACGGCTTCGATTTTTGATTGGTTCCACAAACCTCTGCAATTCCAAGATATTATACGCATTATTTACCTGGTGAGGGGTTAGGGATGCCTACCTTGGAAGGTCTTGCTCTTGTATTTCTTCCAATTGACATTTCTATTGTGGATTGGCTGCCTTGCATTTTTAGACGTTCTGCCTCTTCTTCCCTGACTACTTTGTGAGGTTTCCTGCCTGCCCTCTTCGAGGGTCTCTCATAGATCTTGTCCTTTTAGGAGTCAGAGGGTTCTACCACTTTTTTCTTTGTTATATTTGCATACGAAGGGATGGAGGGGCTGCCTTGAGAGACACCGGGTGAGGCAGCTCTGCCTCCATCTTTGTTTGGTTGAGGGACATCAATCTGTGTTGGAGTGATCAGATATGCTTCTGGAGGGTATAATGGGTAGCTTCCAATGGGATTTGGATTCTCATCCAGGACTTGGGGGATCCTCTTTTCATTTCCTTGTTCTTCGGAATTATTCCCCTTTGTGGACCATTTTCCATGTGCTTTTGCATGGCTGGATTTCTGGACTATGATCAACTGTTCTCCCTTCGATTTGTCGCTCTGTTCTTCAACTTTTTTCTTACAGTATCTCGCAAAGTGCCCATAGCCGTGGCAGTGTCTGCATTTAAAGGGGAGCTGCTCATATTCCAGCTCTTGGATATGAGACCATCCTGCGACTGTGAGATTCATCGCTTCCTGTAATCCTTATTCCAGATCTACCTCCACACATACTCGGGCATAGGAATATTGATCTTTTCTGGCAGCCTGATCGATCTATTTTCCAAGGGCATTGCCGATGATTTGAAGGGATTTCTGATTCCAACAGTGCAGGGGAAGATGGGGAAGGCGCACCCATATTGGAATGGTTGGGGCACATCTTGGGTCGGATCAAAATCCAGTGACCATTTATTTTGGTATAAGCCTTACGGCCCCATGAAATAGGGCCCATTCCTAAATATAAGACTCTGATCCTCAGTAGATTCAAACATGAACACGAAGAAGCCTTTGCCTACAAAGTAAGATTTGATGCCTTCCTCGATCAATGTGGACCAATTTCTCTTGATCCAATCTGCAATTGAATTGGGCGAAGGCCAGAGACCTGTAAACTGCCCTATGAGTCCTCTATCCGCTAGATTCAGAGCAGTTCTGCAAGATTCTTCCTCAGGTAGGGCCACCGAGGGAATGCTGTCCTTCTTTTTTACAAATTTTTGTTGCTGAGTTGATGGGGGCCGTTTGCAGTCGGCATCGACCATCTTCTGGAATTCGAGGACCTCAGGAGGGAGGGGGGGGGACCTCAGAGCCCCCATCACAAGCCATGATAGCTTGAAGGGCTGAGGGGCCTCAGCTACAGGCATGCGCAACACAGAAGCTCGGGGGAGCTAGGTCATGCAATGCAGAAAAAATTTTGTTCTAGAAAGGAATTTTGATTATAGCACATATCAACATATTCCTAGAAGGATAAGTGCGTTAAGTGATGCAGTAGCTAATATTGTATTAGATAAACATTTGCGTAATTTATAAAAGCATCATCATCACATAATAATATTTACACAGGAAAATAAGCACACACACACATACACACATATATAGAGTGTTTGCATCCACGTGCATCATAAGTTAAAAAAATATGTGTGTTTTGCTTACATCCCGAGACATCATGTCTCCAAAAAAATAAGCAGAAATAAAGCCTAGGAGTCTAATAAACATGATGCTCATGAGAGCATGTCACTACATGCACAAGCCGCCTCAGTAAACTGTGGATGCAGTTAAACACCCCCACAGTGTGCCTCTGGTATGCACGGGGAACATCCTCAAATCTCACGTAATCTAGGATTCTGATGGTGAGTCCCTCCAGGGTGTGTGCGATCTCTTCTTCCTTGCTTCCCTCACCATGAGGGCCTACCTCGAAATCATGTGGGACCCTCTGTGCTATTGGGGACATCCATGCAGGTCTCTTTGGGTCAACATCTACAATACATGGATTCAAAAATAAAAAAATAAAAAAATCATAATACTCATCAAAATCAAAACATGTGTTTTTACTTAATGCTTCATCCCAATCCTCTCCTTCCAGGAGTGGAAGGTCCAGATCACCCATGAAGCCGATGCTAGTATAGGGCCATTCCTCCACGATGATGAGTTGTCGGCAGAGCCAATCGAATAATTCCAGCTTCCATGACATATGTTGACCACCTCCCGGTCGATGCATCAACTGCACCCAACGGACCATCCATTGCTCTAGTGCTGGTGGTGCAGGTACTATTACCTCCTACCGTTGAAATATTGGCAACTGTTCTAGGATGAACGGTACTAAGATGGACCCATAACCAAATTGTTTTAGCTTGCCTCTCTTGCACTTTATTAACTGGCGCTTTAGGTTGATTGTTACGGCTTCTGCCCAGTTGAAAATGGTTGGAGTCATACAATCCACGACAAGTTGAAGCTGTGTTTTTGTAGCTTCGTGAGGGGCTTGAGATCCAGTAGCTCATATTATAGTGTGAAACACTACTTTTAGTCCCAAATCAAGTATTGATTGGATGCTTATTTTTCCACTCTTCGATCCTTTCTTTGCTCCTGGGAAAACTCAGTCTATGAGCATGCCCATGCTCTTAATTTTAGGACAAGTACCTGTCAGGATCGATGCTGCTCCCCTATGATAATCTAGTTATGAAATATATGTCAGAGACTTCTATCCCGAACTCTTGATTGTGAATCATAAATCTTTCCCGATCAGTGTCCCACACATTGACCAGATATTGTAGTGACTCCATCTGAGTTCGAAGACACGATGCTATGAATAATTTCAAGATCCCACAATCTCTCAAGGTATCCATGAATCTCACATTTCTCATGGCTAGTTAATCTTCCTCCCCGTGCTCTCTTTCCTTCCATTCAATAACCATTTTGGCTTTCAATCACCTGCAAAATCATCTTTGGGAATTTCATTAGTCGAATATTTCACTTTTGAACTGTTTAATGAGACTATTTGAGAGAATTTTCAAGAAAATGTGGTTGCGGCGATTGGCATGGCTGTTTTAGAAACAATGACGATGATTGGCGACTCCCCATTAGAATTCTAGGTGTGTTGGCGCGACTTCGTGCTCGGAATCCGCGTCGACCGCTGCACCCAACATTGAACAAAATTCCCCCAAATACATAAAAAACTAAAAATATAGGCAATGAAATATAGTTTAAAATGTAGGCAAATATGAGAGCTCTTGCTTGGAGAAGACATATTTGCGATTGGTCTCCTAGATTTTCTGCTACCAGTTCCACAAGATCACAGTTAAAAAGGTAAAATGCTCACAAGAGGTGAAAAGGTGAAAAGTAATTAATTTTTACTATTTCTGTCATTTTATAATCTTTTCGAAACCCTAATTAGGTTTTTGAGCTTATTTTTCAATTATTTTATTATTTTTATCTCGAAAAATGGGTTTTACATGCATTTCTTGTGCAGCAACAGGTCCTAAACATGATGATAATGAAGTGAAGAATTGTATTTTATTACTTTTTCGGACTCAATAAAAACACGAAAAAGTCACCCCCTAGAGTCATCTTTTACCTCTTTTATTACTCTCTAAAATTGAAAAGATTTCCAAGACTCTTGTCATTTTGAACTCATTAAAGGTTGCGAAACATCATCTGCCCAGTATACGTTTACCCCCTTTTCGGGCTGGGACAGATTATTTACGAAAAAGGAATACCTTATCCAATCATGACTAAGAGTTTCTCCCAGATATTGTTTTCTACCTTTTCAAATCTGTGAGACTACTTAAGGAAAGGGACATGTTGAAGTTTTATTTTCTGCTTCTTTTCAAACTCTCTAAACATGAAAATATGCCGAGTTATTCCTTTGTCAGACTCATTAAAACCTAAATGACATCGAAAATCGTCACCATGACGTAACCGATTTCCTCCTTCCTAGGGCTCGTAAAATGTACTAGGATGGATTTGTCTGAAGGAAAAAATTATATGACAAGCATATGTTATCCCCTTCAAGCTTGTTTCCAAAAATAATTGGGGCACTCACCATAAATGGTGGGGGAAAAGGGAACTAGTTATCAATTGTGTAAGTAGTATGTCGCTCTTGAACATGTAACTTGTTTGCAACTCATGCCGGTTGGGGACATCCCAATCGTCATTTTGCCTCCATGGGTTTGGGTTTATATGTTTTGACCTCTCATCTGCTCTTTTCCATGTCACCATGACCTCAGATTCCTTGATGTCAAATATTGCCAAATTTCAGAGTCGTGTCGTCAATATGTTCAAGAGAGGTTCCCTTCTGCATTTTTCTACCCTTGATCCTCTGCTTAGTCCTGATTCACCATCATGTTATTCCTCTGTCTCGTGTCGATGATGTGGGAAACATTATGGCCCTCCTTGGACTGGTCACTTCCTATCGAATTCAGCTCATTATCTAGGAATATGATCCAGAGATTCTCTTCCAGTACCTTGGATCTTGCATGCCTTAATGGTAAGTTCTATGCATTGGAAAATAGGTCCTCATTATTGGCCTTTTAATGAGTGATTTCATGGGTGTTCAAATCCAAATTACTGTTCACATTTCGCAAATTGTAGTAGTTGTACATTGAGAGCCATCGTCATTATTGTTGGTTTCTCTCGTGCCTGCTAACAACTTTCATCATTAGCTAGTACTCAGGCAATTTTCTTGCATGTTCAACTCCAACTCACTAATTCACATGCTTGAATTTGTACTTGTTCGAGTCAAGATGGAGTGCAAGACCCTGGGTTTTGTCTGATAAAATCCAGCCTACGAGATGATTTGGTTTATTATGACTATATGCATGACTCTTCTGATTCGATGGCTACGACCATACCTGAGTCTATTTGATGATCCTTCTTACTGGATGGCTGTGTCCATACCTCAGATCTTATTGTTAGATGTACTCTATTATGGATGGCTACACCCATACCACATATTAATGTATCAAAGATATCAATTGTACTTGTTCTTGTAGGTCTTCCGACAGCGACGTTTTGGTTTGGGCATGTTCTCATAAGGCATTTCAGCCCTCCCTCTCTCTTGGACCTCATGATTTAGGGGGAATATGTTACACAATATTTTTTCACTGTCCCTAAAATCCCCATACAGAACATTGGAGGACCATTTCAATGTCTTTTGTGTATTTTCATACCTTGCTATAAGTGTCATTGCATCCCTTGGCATGTCAAGAACATTTACTCTGTTGATCATTCCTCAAGCAGACTCTTAAAAACATGTGATTTTGGGTCAACGCTAGTAGGAAATTATGGCCTTGTGCCCATGGATAAATTAACACTGGGCCCCATGTCCATTGGTGCTTTGTTTCAGAAGGGCACCCGCGCTGACCGGTTTTTGGAAAGCTTTTTAAAATAGAAACGAAGTTTCCATGTCTAACCACTTCGTGAGTGGAGTCATCATGGTTTGTTCGACTGAATAACATCGAATTCCTCCCTTTGGCTTCTTGTTTCCTATAATTGTGCAACTCCCCAAAGGGATAGACCTCTCCTCCACCTCGAGGGATCCAAAACCACTTTCTCCTCTCCTATAAATAATTTCTTCTCACATTGTTTCAGCTAGATGAAAAATCATTTCTATAGATGGTGTGTAGAATAAGGAAAAGAGGAATCCATTGTTGAGGGAGAGTTTATTGTTGAGGGAGAGTTTAGGCCCATTGCCTCATCGAATCCAATCCCGAACGAATGCTTGAGACGCGCCCGACTAAACCCACCGAAGGAGGTTGTAATGTCAAGGCATTAAGGTTTTAAACTTATTTTCTCTATCATTAATACATGACTGGTTTTTTGGTTCCAATTCTGTGTTTAATCATATGCAAAATGTTTGATTCTCCTTGAACAATCGAATAGCTGTAAATGAAAGTATGTTTTCGTATGCTTTCATCGTTCACCTGATCTTTGTGCAGGTACATGGAAAATATCACTAAAGGACCGCGACGTGTGAAGACAAACACCGGAAGATCGCTGCTACAAGCCACGATGAGAGCATTGGACCAAGGTAGGTTATCTATCCCATCTCGCTTTTCATTGATAATCTAGGATTCCAAAAGTCTAGTATGTTCCCTTGTTGCAAGACCCACTCTAGGGCTAGAGGGATTGCCTCTGTCTGCAGAGGGGATTTTCCTACTCGGCAATGCATCAAGTAAAATGTCTCCCCCACCACCTCCAGGTGGGCTTCAAAACTTCCCTTTGACTATTTGAATCATTCATTGTCATCCTTTTCATACACATGCATGCTTGGTCATCATTTGTCTTTCATCATGTCTTTTTCCACTCGTTCATCCTATCTACTCATTCAATTCCGATTTGCAATTTAAACACTTCACCCTCATCCTTGTAAGTTACTTCGAATGTTTTGCTAGAAGTTTAGAGGTATAGGTTCTCACCAGTAGTCATCATAATCTTAGTTTTACTTGTGTCAAAGAAGGAGTTGATCAATTTTTTTTAAAAGATATGGCATCACAGAAGAAATCAAATAAAGGTGGAATAATTGTTAGATACGAGCCTATGGATATGAGGCTGCTCGAGGAAGACCCCAGCTTCTCACAAGAATTTTTTGATGCAGGATGCCTTCGATTCTGAAAAAATATAAAAGGATACCATGCTTAGGTTTTGAAGGAGTTTGCAGTCAATTTCATTGGTACAGGGTCAAAAGTTGATATGTTAAACTTTGCACAGGCTACTGAAATCCCAAGATCAGGAGAGGCATGGTTCAAGGTAATGAAATTTAAGTTGGAGAACCGTGATGAATTTTTGAAGGTGGAGCACAAAGGTATGGATATGTGTTCAGGCATCCCTAGAACTTTCCTTAAGGATAATTATTCAAATTTTTTGATGGTGATTCAGAAGTATTTTACCTGTGAAGGTAGATTCCATATGATCTATCAATATCATTTCAAACTAGTGCTACACTTCACAGGTAAAAAACCACTGGACTTACCTTATTATTTGCTTAGGAGTTTGGGTAGTCAAAGCAGAAAAAAGGTTGGTTGAGTCATCTAATGGGATCAGGGATATCATTGGGCCATCTGTTTAAGGGGGCAACTCAACAATCTACTTCAAATGGTAGACATGGCTAAAACAACTCATCATGATGCCAACTCACAGAAATGGACATATCATCATCAAATAAGTTTTATGAAGACCTAAAATCCGGTGTATCAGTTGGCCACCTCAACATGGAAGTTTGATTCGATAGGGATGAAAAACATGGGGTATTAGAAATTTCATTTAAGTAATTAATGGTCATAGAGTCCTTTTTGATTACCAACTCTACTAAAAAATAAAATATCCCTATTATTCCTCAAAATGATGTAATCCTAATTGAATTAAATCTTTAGGTCAATATCAAAGTCTAGCCGAGGTGGCAGACCTTTGTAACATAGATCTCACTCTATAAATGAGAGGTTTATTGAATTTGAAGGGGGTTTGTGGATGAATGTAGATGAGAGGAATATTATGTAACTTGGTTTCACCAAGCTAATATACAGTTGCAGAAGTGTTTTTCGTACCTAAGATTACTTTTAAGCTTATGTGCCTATGTTTTTTTTTCATTCTTGATATTATCATCAGCTTCATATTCTCATGATTGCGTGGAATTCATAGTATTATGCTCCAAATTCCTTCATGTGTTATGTGTATGCTGTAAAAAGTTATATTTTAAGCTTAATTGCCTAAGCTTCCATGAACTGCAGTTTCTTGTGATTGAAGTCCCATTAGCTCACTCCATGCCCAATGGTAGCCTTTCATACATCTTCCACTTGCAAAATCACTTGAAACACAAAAAGAGTTAGCCATATGCAATAATTGATTTCATCTTGAATATTCATTTGTTTTAATTGAGATAGCCCTCTCTGACTCGAAGGGCTAACTTTAATTCCAAAGTGGTTTGAAATAGTTGCATTAGGTTGACCATTGAATAACCCAATTGGTGCCAGCCTAGTGATAACACACAGTATGAATAGTTCATGGTTCACTATGACTGGAATGGTGAAATCTTGATGAATGTGTGCCTTGTTTCCATGGTGATGTACTAATGCGTGTATATATATATATATATATGCACTAGTTAACACCTTTGTGTGTGGTATGAGCATTGGATATTCATTGTGTGGATCATTCCTATAGTGATGTTTATTTGATGACTAATTGTATGGCTTATTCCTATAAATCAAAATGAAAATGGGATTTTATATATAATTTTGGAATGTTGATCTCCAATGTGGATTTCTTAGGTACAATATCCTTTATTTTTACCTTTATAAGTTTTTTTATGCTAATTTGTTCCACAAAAGAGACCCACAGATCTCTAGAACGATATTGGCTTGTTTCTTACAAATCATTGAGATTCAAAGGGACCAAAAAAATTTAAGAGGCTAAATGAGAAATTCCCTAGACTATGTTATGCATTTCAATTATCAAAAATGTAGGAAGTGTAATCTTGTTGCAAGCTTAGGAGGGATAGCACTAGTTTGCGCCTCTTATAACCTTAACAAAAATGGTTGATTTCTGCCCTAAATCAAAGTAATCACAGAACCATCAAAGTCGAGCCATAGTGAATTTTTTTCATAAATGGATCATGATGCGAAAACTTGTGGAATACCTAATACTAGAACCTCGTTCGTTTAACCTTAACAAAAGGCTGCACAAATATTACATAAAGGAAGGAGATTGGGGTGATGTGTATCGGAGGTAATGACCTTGATATTTCATAGCAAAAAGCACAAAGGAAAGCCTAGGATGACCAATATCGGAATGACCTGGCAGAGACATTGACGTGGAAGCGTCTGGGGTGAGTGGGGTCTTTCTCATCAAAGGAGAGGAGAATAAGTCATCCATGTGGAAAGGTGCTACACTATTGAGGAATCTCGCATCAGAGCCTACATATATGGGAAATGGTTGCAGCAGATGACAATAATTTTTCCATCCTAGACTTTGTCTCCTAGAATGTAGCTATGCACAACGCTTAAGGAAGGGCAAGGATTACTCGACACTGGGGTGACGTGTTAGGAGTGAGCTCGTGAGTGTGATCATTTCTACTTGCTGCAATAGGACTTGTGGAGTGGGGTTGTTGAAGCCATTAAGTAGGAGTGAGAGCCATATACCAATTAAAACACATGAGTAGCGCAAAGTACTGGACCCAATAGGATGCATGATCTCATAGGTTTTTCCCTAGTTGTGTGAAGGCAAGGCTCATTTGGAAAGGAGCGAGGTGGCATAACACTGGGAAATAGGGATGTACATGTGATCCTGACCATCGTTTCATTGGTGTAGCACAAACCCACCATACAAGTCATCCCAAAAGGTCATCCCTGAAGCAACTCATGATCATGAAAAATGGAAGGGATTGGGTAATATAATTTGGGTAATGGGGATGTTGTTTTCAACTCAAAACATATGTGGATATATAATATGTGTTTTGGTGGGATTTAGGAGAGGGTGTGTTACACTGTTGCAACTGAAACTCTTGAAATGTTGCTCTGGAACCACTCCTCCTCAAGCTATAGAGTCTAGCTCATGGATGACATAATCAAGAAAGGCTTGGTTGCAACTTGTCTAAGGTTGGGTGGAGAGTTAGAGTCCTAATATCAATTGCTATACCCTTTACTACACTATACATATTTCTTATGTATCATATGCTAACTAATGCTAATATATGTTTAATGTGCCATTTAAATACTATTTGAATATATGAAATGTTTGTTTCTTGAAAGAATAGGATTCTTTGCTCCCTGTGTAATATCCGAGGAACGATTTAAGTTCTTGTGTTTGCTCAGTGCCTATATTATGTTGAGGAGTCCTGATTTTCCATGTAATGTATTTTCGAGTAGTTGATGAGGAATGGTTAATTCTTGTGCATTTAGTATGAAAATGGTTACTTATAATTATTATATTAATAATTATGTGTTGGCATAGGGCTGATAATTTGTTGGATTAACATTCAGGGATGTGATTCCGGCAAAAAATGTGTTACTGGCTCCTTGAACATCTTGTTAGGAATGTGATTAACCCTCTTAACTTCTGACTTATAGGCATGAGTGAGGTAGAATTGTTTCCATATATATATATATATATATATATATATATATATAGATAAGAGATTAGAACTTTGTAGGGCCAAGGTTCAGCTAAAATCAAGAGGGATAGCTCCAAGGGCTTGTGCCAAATATATCCACATATGTTCATACATCCAGATGGAACCTTAGCGCCTTGAAGGAAAACATATGAACCTCGTTTTAACAATCTAAACTATGTGATTAGGTGCATTGACCAAGGGAATGAGTGGAGGAAATTTGAGACTGTCGATGGTCATAATTTATTTTCCACCATTGGATGACCTTATAGGTTCTACCCTAAGGATTTAAAAAGTAGGATCGTAGAGAACTCCTGAGATTAAATACTCAGGGTGATGTGGCAAGGTGTCCCATATATGGTGGACCCCGTGAAGGAGATATGGATCATTGATCTTGGAAAAGCATTGTCACTGGTGGATCATCCTGAAGGATTTGCACCTGAACAATTGGATTTGGTGATGTTACTTGTAATTGTTATACTGATAATTATGTGTTGGCACAGGGCTGATAATTTGTTGGACAAACATTCGGGGATGTGATTCTGGCCCAAAAATGTGTTACCAACATCTTAAACATCTTCTTAGGAATGGGATTACTCCTGTAACCATGTTGAATTTGTAAACTATTTCAAATGGTCTAGGAATATAGAGAAAAATTATCTCTGTCATATTAAGTTAAAGTTTGACTAGAATCATTTAGCTATAAAGTCTTAACTTCTAACTTATAGGCATGAGAGAGGTAACTTTTTTTCCATATATCATTTAGCTATAAAGTCTTAACTTCTAACTTATAGGCATGAGAGAGGTAACTTTTTTTCCATATATATATATATATATATATATATATATATATATATATATATAGATAATAGATTAGAATTGCGTAGGACCAAGGTTTAGATAAGCTAAAGAGGGATAGCTCCAAGGGCTTGTGGCAACCATATATACATATGTTCATACATCGAGATGGAACTTTACCACCTTGGAGGAAAACATATGAACCTCGTTTGAACTATCTAAACTATGTGATCAGGTGCATTGACAAAGGGAACGAGTGGAGGAAATTTGAGACTGTCAATGGTCGTAGTGTATTTTCCACCATTGGATGACCTTGTAGGTTCTACCCTAAGGATTTAAGAAGGATGCCCATAGAGAAATCCTGAGATTAAATCCTTGGGGTGACTTGGAAAGGTGGGTGCTACGATTCTCTTGACATCAAATTAGACAAGATTTGTATTGTTGGTTTTCAAGATACTGGTAATATCAATTTGTTTCAAAGGAATTTCTTTCAATACCTAATCATAAAATTCTCTTCGAGTAGTAGCAGATCATGAAATCCTATGGGCACACTTCATGGAGCCTGACAACACATTATTAACAACTTCTTCTCTTTTACTTGGTGAAACTTGGATCTCGTTACCTTATTCACAAGGCTTGAAGATCTAAAATTTGGGCCTCGTTCAATGAGATCATGTCATCGTCAGAATCAACATATTCTTGATCAGAGGAAGTGGAATCCTCCTCTTCTCGAAGAGGCGAGGTACATGGCTTCCATGCCTTAGACCCGAACTTTACTTTGACTGGTTTGGGAACAAGAATTCTGAAGATGGCTTGTTTGATGGCAAAGTTGACACTGAAAATTAGTGTTATCATAGTGCAAAAGTTGAGTCCAGTGAAAAGTACCTATTTTTAGTTTAATTTTATCAGGAAAGCCATTGTTGATGTCAAGTTCTACACAAATCCTGCCATAGGTGTAGACTCCACACTAGCCTCGCGAGGGATCTGTGGCTAGAAAATTGTTAGGGCCCTATATTACTAGTGTAGTCCCTTATTTTTATTCGTGTAGCCCCCTTATTGTTATTATTGTACCCCTGTAGTCCCCATATTGTTATTATTGTGCCCTTACATTATTATTGTTAGGTCAGCTAGGATTATATTGTGATCCCATGGACTCCTATATATAGAAAGGAGGTTTTTTCATTTGTGTCATCCAAGAATTGTTCATTTATGTAATATAAAGGAGGTTTCCCCCTCAAAGTGTTTGATTTCTATGGTGTTGATATCTCTTTTCTTCTATTTTGTGAGCTGGTTTCATAACATTTGGCATCAAAGCTTTGGATTCTAGGGTTTCGCTGCTTCAAACAGGTCATTGTGGAATTTTCACTATAATTATTTTTTTCTACGAAGGTTCATAAGCTAAAAAAATAACCCATTTGCGAATAAATATTGATGAACTTCATGTAAAAATTTCAGATCTTGGTTCGCAATATTTCCAGAGATATGATCTGTGGAAGTTAGGGTTTTTGCAAGCTCTTGAATTTCATCTCAAAGAGGTGACCTTGGGAAAATCGTCATAAATATCTCTATGAGCATCAGATTGGAATAATGTAATTAATGGCCGAAAGTACACAGACTTTAGTTTCATGTGTATTAGTTTCAGAGCCAAAGGAGGAAACAATGACACATGGTACGTCGTACAAGTTCACTCTACTGAACTAGTCCATAATTAGGTCATTGTGGGAGATTGGACATAACTTTTTCTTGAAGAATCCAAATAAGGTCTGACCTATGGCATTGGAAAGATGTTTCAGAGGGCTACTAAAGGACCTAAGATAAAATCTTGGGGATCCAAAATTACAGAGATACATTAGTTTCAATATCAAGCTCCTCAAAAGCCAGAAAAAGGTGTGTATTTTTTTTTTTAAATTGCATAAGTGTTGTTTGAAAAATCAGTTTGAAGTAATTGCAAGGGAATATTGAAGCATAAATATCAGTATTTGGTTCTAAAATTCCCCCATAAAAATAATTCAACATCCATTAAGCCCTCAAAAGGCTGTACTATGACTCATGAAGAGGAAGAAGTGCAACATGATATATCAAAATTACAGGAATAAGTGCAACAAATTCACTCTCGCAAAGAGTAAAAAAAAATGAAATGGAAGCTAAGATGGATGGTTTGAAGAAAGGAGTGGAAGCTAAGATGGATGGTTTGAATAAAGGCGTGGAATATAAGATGGATGGTTTGAAGAATGAAATGGTAGCTAAGATGGATGGTGTGGAAGCTAAGACTGATGGTATAGAAGGCAACATGTATGGTTTGAAGAAAGGCGTGGAAGCTAAGATGGATGGTTTGAAGAAAGGCATGGAAGCTTAGATGGATGGCTTGAAGAATGGAATGGAAGCTAAGATGAAAGGCGTGGAAGCTAATATGGATGGCATGGAAGCTAAGATCGATGGTATAGAAGAAAAACTGAAAGGAAACATGGAAGACATGAAGAATGATCTAAAAATAGGCATTTAAGTTTTGAAGGAAGGTGTGACAAACTTGCTACAAGAAATGATTCCTAATGGCGAAAAGGTAGTAGAGTAAACTCATGATGAGAATAAAAAAAGTGTTAATTATGATTTTATAGACTCTAATGTTGGATTTAAGACACACCATATTCCAAAGATAGATATGAGGAAGTTTGATGGCAAGGATCCAATAACTTGGATACTACAAATGGAGCAATACTTTGAGCTCCATAATACAAAAAACACACAAATGCATATTACGGTGGATAAGGTTATAAGAAAACCATATAATATATGCGTTGGAATTTTAATTATGGTGGCGTAATCAAGGGTTCCAAAGGTTTCAAAATGTATAAATCAAAGGTTCCAATGTTTTTAAAATGCGGAGGCTTATAAATCCGATGGCGCATTGTAAAACGTATGTATTGGGCGAAGCTTGGGTTTGAACCATGACCTCCCCCCAGCTAATATGCACCTCCACCATTGGGCCATGGGTCCTATACATTGAAGTATATGGCAGCGAAATGATATTTGAGCGTGATTTATGGATTCGACGACGGGAAGGAGGGGCCAACCCGCGGGCCAACCCTCCTCCACGTGACCGCACAATGAAACCGAGAGCTAGCGCCTCCCGCTAAGCGCGATTAATGGATGTTTATCTGTATTTAATAACACTTATATCCTAATCAATACAATTGTTAGGGTCTCTGTAGTTTGCAAGATTGGAAAGAACAAACGCTGCAGAGCCAACATCAAAACCACTTTGGAATCCTAGGATCTAGCCCTCCTATATTCAGAGAAGGATCTCTCTATATAAGTGTTTTCAAAGATATGATCTTTAAGGCTTATGATATGATATTAGGCTAGTTATAAAGCACAAGGGTTTTTTTTATATTTTGGTTGGAATGGATATCATCAAAATGAAGGAAGCCTTTTGAAGGGTAAAGGTGTGAGTAGGTTGAAAATGGTTCAGCTGATAGGATATGTAAGAAACAATATCAATCTTTGGGCTATGGAGTCACAAAAGGGTTTAATTGGAAAACAAGTTTCAAGAGTGGTCTATGGGGCAAGTCAATTATGTCAAAAGATCTCTTTAAGTTGATTTATGGTGTGGAACATTAAGAAGTGGTGAAAGAAGCAAAGCTAATAACCATTTAAGAATCTATTAACTTCATTGAACATGAAAATCCTTTCAAAGTAATTGTTTGAAGCAAGCCAAAGGATAGGGAAAACCATAGACTTCTTTGGGCAGACTTTTAATAAAGCACACTTTTCAGATAACAATTCAGTAATCTAACAAATTGCCTTCAAAAAATAGAAAACACATAAGAGAACAAAGGGTATCTTAAGACCAGGTAAGGAATTTGAACCTATCCTGCTTTCAGCATACTCTTAGGGAAATTTTCAAAGCTACTGTTGGAAATAAACTAGAGGACAGGGCTAACCATAGACTTCCCTAGTTCAGATTTACTTAGCAAACTTTTCAAGAACTTTCAAAGACAATATCTCAAGTTGTATTCAGGAAACATGGGCTCACCCAAATCTTCATTGGTTATACTCTATTGAATTATCCTCAAAGAAACAAACAAAAGAAAACATTAAGATAAATATTTATTGGTGATAAATAGGGTACTTTACAGTAAATCCTAATCTATATTTTCTGTTCTTTATCAGAGAAAATGGACAATATGGAAAACATGAGAAAATAACAATTACAGTAAGAAAAACATCACCATTGACATAGACCAGTATCCCATAAATCATCTTTTGTATTTAATGTTCAAACTAGTTACAATATTCAAGTCCAGTGGGTCTTTTACAACTTCAAACTTCTCATCTCAACCTATCTTTATTCTATTAAAAAACATAACTTCAACAACCTCAAAAGATATTTACATTCAATAAGTATGCAACCAACAATAATACAGTCTTCTTGAGAAGTATTTATAGAAGAATGAGGAGGTGGATTGAAAGAAAGGTCTATGTGTTCAATTAATACAGAGTAAATGTTTCTCGACCTTTGGGATGCCTTAGGGAGAAAATTTCAGATGTATATCTCTGTTTTAATCAATTTTACATTAACTTTCATCAACTTTAGTCACTTTTGTTGATTTTGGAGGCTTTTGGTAGGCTGGCAATTAATTCTGAGCTATCTTTGGAAAAATATCTCTGACTGTGCATTTAATGTGTATTCTTTTGAGGAAATAAGTCTGTAGGTGGCATTTCTAATCTTTGGAGGAGTAATTTCCTCAATGATGTGGCATTTGGAGGCTTTCTTGGTTGATTTGTCAACTTATGTGGCTTTAAATACTAATTTAGGCCTTGAACTTGATTTAAAGCTTTATAATCATCTTCGGGCCTTTAAAACTTTCTGCTGACTATATTTATTGTTGAATATCCCTTTTTCTTTGACTTTTGGCCTTCATTGTCGGGTTAAGCTCCTAAATCTTCAATCTTTTATGCTTTTAACCCTTTTAAGTTTGTTTATTCGCCGACTTTCCCTTTAATACTCTGTATTAGTCTTTAACTCATTGATTAAGTCTTTACTCTTTAGCTTTTGACTTTAAACTTTATCTTTTCTTTAATCCTTTAATCTTCAACCTCTATCTTCACTATTTTTCCCTTTTTGCTAGGTACAGGTGGCTTTTAGTGCATTGGAGGTTTTCACTGAGAAAACCAACGCTCATGAAACACTGGAGAAGATAAGAAACTCGACCCTTTGTCCCTTTTTACTTTTAACTAGACCCTGAGGATCGTCATCCTCGGCCTTTTCCCTTTATGGACTGTAGGGGGGCTTTCAGCCTTAAAAACTGCCAACAAACCTGCAAAAAACCAATGAAACATGTTATTAAAACTTGCAGGGGAGGGTTTCGACTGCCTTGGAGGCTGGCAGAGGTGGAGGAGCATATGCAGAGGAGCAAAATATGAAGGCAGAGGGGTAGAGGAGGTTTCATGGATAGAACATGCGAAAACCGGTTCAAAAACTGTATTTTGGCGCGAAAATCTGGCTTAGCGGTTTTGGAAATACCTTGAATGGTTTTTGCGTTTGATTCAGGCGGTAAACAGTTTATTGTAAAACGAACGCGATCCAATTATTGCGCGGCACCTGTCCCTTACGAAACCGACGATCTCGCACGACTTTGGGAGGTTAAACCTCGGATGGAAAAATCATGTGATATGCGATATCGACCGTTGGATGAGGTGGGGCAGATCCAATGGCAGGGCAATAAGCGTGATGGGGAAAGGTGTTTGGGCGAGGAATTAGTGGAAGCCAGGTGGCGGCCAGTGATTGGGTGGGAATTTGAATAGTGGGTGGTAGGCCCCTGCAGGGTTGGGATTTTGAGTTAAAAGGAGAGTCGTTGGATTAAATGAATCGATGGGGGGGATGGATGGACAGATATTGGTCGAGCAATCGGAGGGTGCAGAGGGAATGCGACGACTGTTGATCTTTATAGATCTAAGGTGGAGGTTGCTTGATGGAGTGTTAAGGCAGGGAGAAAATGAACAAAGGGATATGGTTTAGAGATCAGTGCTGGGGAAAGGTTCTGTGGGAGAAAGAAGAACCGGGGCTAAGGGAAAAGAGGTTGAGGGATAAGATTCAAGCGCCCGGTTGCGGGGCTTGGCCACATGACGGAGAAAGGGCTGAGGGTTAAGTCGGAAGAGGCTTAAGGAAAAGCAAGGTCCGATGGAGGGATAAGGTGACTTGAGGCGGGGAAAAAGGGGCTAGTGGCTAGGATTTTAGCGCCAGCTCACAGGCGTGGGTCATATGATGGATAAGGGGCCGGAGTTTTAAGCCCCCAGGGGCTTAAAGTTTGTGTTATAAAAAGGGGCACTTTTAGTCCAAAATAGGGGTTTTTATGTGTTTTTTATGGGTTTTTGAGGTTTCGATAGGTAAAAATAGGGTGATTCAAACCATGAAAAAATGATTTTTATGATTAAAAAAGGGATTTTTGAAGGTTTTTTAGGATAATGATGGGTGAATGAGAAGGAGAAGGGGGATTTTTTCAAAGGAAAATGGAGGATAATAAATGGAAAAAATGAGTGAAATAGGCTTAGTAAATGAGGGTAAATGGCCTAAAAAACAGTTTCTTTTGATATTAACAGGGTTTCTTTGTGAATTTATGAGTGAAACAATAGTGAATATTATTTTTTTGAGTTTAGACATCATCAAAAGGCTTCAAGAATGAGAAATTTTCTATGAAAATAATCTCTTGAATACTCAAGACCTTTTTTAGCCATCATTTGCTATGACAAAAATTTACTGATGGCTAACAGTGGCTTCACTTGGGGATGGAAGCTCCTTGGAGGTGTCAAGAACTTTAGAAATTGATCTCTGGGATGTAGACTTGTGCCTTTATCCATTGACAACCTTTTCTTCCTTGATCATGCTGCTTAGAAAGATGATCAATATTTCATATCAACAAACAAATTTCTCCCAAACATTCTACCTACACAACCTACTTTTCCTAACATTTTTTTCTTCATAAGGTGAACTTGGACTTGCAAACCTTTGTCAACAACATTTTATTATTTTATTTGAAAGCAGGAAACTAGTCTAAATCTATCCTTATTTCTTCCATGAGTTCAGATTAAGCAGTTGAACTCATTAATTCTCTACCTAAGCTACTATCTGCCAGGATTAAACTGTCTGGAAGATTTTATTCTCTATCTTCTAAAACAGAAATTTAAACATATTCAAATCAGGATTAGACTGTCTAATTTGCTAGGGTGTGTATGGATGTATGTACAAGTTGCACATAGACTTTATTTGCAAAAATTTAAAACAAAACTGTGAAGGCTTAAGATCCGAAAATTTTAAAATATCCTTCAATCTTCTCATGATTCAAATTTTAATCTGTTTTTGAGTCATTCCTTTGCTTTTCTTTTGGTTCAGATTCTGGTTTGATTAGAGCCATTTCTTTTCTATCCTAATCTAATCTACTGATAAGCCAAGATTAAGCAGTTTGGAAAATCTGATTCACTAACCTATCAGTAGTAAATTGAAAACTATATAGTCATGATTAGGCTGTATGACTAAATAGTAGTGTTCCTTTTTGGTAGTGGCATTTAAGCTTGCACACTTTTAGATTTCTCTTTTTTGGTATGGGGCTGAACCTTTCTTGTTTTATTTCTGCCCTCTTTTATATTTTTCTATTGTTTTTGTATTTTTCTCTTTTTCTTCCAAAGCCAAAAAACAAAAAAACAAACTAACTAAATGCTCACAGGCTAAGCTTTATTGACATTCCTACCTACCCTAATCTAACTCTGAAATATTTACATGTTTAGCTGACAAATTCTCTTTTCCAATACATCCAGTCAATCAGATGGTTCCATGGCTGGTCTTTTCTCATATATTTAAGCATGCTGGATAAACAAAAGGGCCACTCCCATCTCACTTGTCTTTTAGCAGCAGTGCTAAACTTTTTTCTAACTTTTGGTAATATACTGCTCCTAACAATTTTTATTCCCTCTTCAAATGTCTTCAAAAAATCAGCATGGGGATATTGAAATAATACCTGGTTGTGAGTATTTTAAAGATAGTTTTCAACTAGGATTACCTTTTCCTCCACTGGATCAAGATCAAGGTTCTTTTGAGAAAGAAAATTTTCCTTATCTTCATTATTATCTGAACTGGAGGACTCATTGTTGAGTCTCAAATCTGCATCTTTCTTATACATCTTCTTAGACCTTTTTCACTCACTTGAACCTTCCAAGTTGTCAATATCATTGTATATTAATTGCAAAAGAGCATCTAAAAAGGTTTTTAACTATATTTTGTGTCTGCTGTTTGATTTAGATTTTTGCTCATTTAGCTGCGGAATCTTGCCACTTTCCGCAGCTGCTGCAACTTTCCGCAGCCATTTTGTGAAAGTCTATGTTGCATGTGTCTTCAGGTAAAACGAGCCACATGGGCAAGTCAAAAATGTTTTGGACATGGATCGTGTCCTATTGGCTCAAGCAAATTCACTTAAGGAGGTTGTGGTCAAAGGTGGCCAAGTGGAAGTCAACCGTAGAGTCCCACGGTGACAGGACTCTGTTTCTCATCACGTGAGGATTTGCATGACCGTTTCTAACTTACGGGAGACACATCAACACCTGTACACGGCTCCATAAGCCGAATCAAACATCCACTCTTCATAGATTTACTCCTCAACGCGGCCATGATCCTAGATCTCTAGATGTAATGGTTTACGTGTTTTCTATCAACATAAACTTTAGGGAATTAGTTATATTTCCTTTGTTATAAATAATGCGTTTGCATACGCATATTAGATTAGTCTCCATTAGCCTCCAGATAGCTCTGTAATGTAATTACGTTGCCACTATGCCGTAATATCACCTCTCTGTTATGACTGCATTTTAATATATAAGAAGACTCTGTTTCCAAGCGTAATTCGTATTTGAAGGCTGTTCCCAAGGCTGGTGCAGAGAGCCCCTGCACACGCTGAGGTTTTGTGCATTATTGTATAGTTCTTGTTTTATTTCTTTAAGCTCATTGTGCCATAAGTCATTCATGTGTTTATACATTGCATCTTTCATGGTATTTATGCTTCATCTCTGTTTATAATCTTTCATGCTTTACACTTTACTTCTGTCCATAATCTTTCATGTTTTATGTTAACTGATCAGTGTTCTTGTTTCAGATTTCAAATAGGAAGCCCGTGCATTTGCATATCTTTTGATTAATGACATGGAATCAATATTGTTCTGCTGCTAATTTACTTTTCTTAGTTTCTGTTTAATTTCAGTACTGCTTTGTTTATTTCAGTCTTGCTCATTTGCTTCAGTAGTCAGATTTAGATATATTAAATTGCTCATGTCATTTTCAGTTACCTCCGAAAGCCACAGCTGGACTGATGGCGAGGGATTGAAGTATGAATGTGTAGTTTGATATTAGTTTACTTTCTGCAAGTTATATATATTAAATTGCTCATGACATTTTCAGTTACCTCCGAAAGCCACAGCTGGACTGATGGTGAGGGATTGAAGTATGAATGTGTAGTTTGATATTATTTTACTTTCTGCAAGTTAGATATATTAAATTGCTCATGTCATTTTCAGTTACCTCCGAAAGCCACAGCTGGAATGATGGTGAGGGATTGAAGTATGAGTGTGTAGTTTGATATTAGTTTCTTTTTCTGCAAATTAGATATCAGATTGCTCAAGTTGTTTATGGTTACCTCCGAAAGCCATAACTGGACTAATGGCGAGGGATCAGAATATAAGTTGATGTAATTTGATTTAGATTTACTTTGTTGCAATTCTTGGATTTCTTTAAGCATAGTTTCTTTTGTGTTTAGACAGCAGCAAGGATAGTTTGGTTTTCATGCTCAATAGTTCACTGTTTTGATTTACTAGGTTAGCAACACATTTTCATTTCCTTTCAAGTTTTGTCATTGTATGTTTCAAATTCCTTTTGAATTTTCAAGTTGGTAAATCATTGTAAAGGATATCATTGCCTTGAACAATCATAACCATACTTGTTTTTATTTTAGAATTTCCATCTCACATTAGAAAACTAAAAACGACAAAAAGATAAGAAATAGGTTATCTTGCACATATAGTGCGCCACATTTCATCAGCTTACGAATCCCGGATTGATAAATTAATGTAGCAATTTAGGACACACTAAATTGACCAAACATTTTGGCGCCGTTGCCGGGGAAGTGTAACTAGGTAGCCAATTTCTTAAAAAAAAAAACAAAAACAAAATAATAAAAGAAGGGAAAACTTGATAACTTTTTGAAGTATGCTCTCCTCTTGCACCTAGTGTGATCTGGAGGATCAGAAAAGAGAGTTATTGGTTTAGTAATTTCTTAAGTATGCTCTCTTCTTGCACCTAGTGTGACCTGGAAGATCAGAAAGAGAATTATTAGCCCAACTTTTAAAAAAATATAAAAATGACATGCATAGGGCAAGAGATTCTAGGGGAAGGTTTATAGCTAAAGCCAAGAGTTCGATTTTTACAACTCCATCTTCTTCAAGGCATAGACAAGAATCACCACCATCTACCCCTAGCCTTAAGATTTTTGGAATTCAAGGAACAACTGAATTAGAGGATTCTCCTATACCACCTACTAAATCCCATTTAGAAAACAAAGAGACTCTCTCTCATCCTCCCTTGATAGAAGAACCAGAGAAATTTAAGGACTCTAAAGAAACTATCATGGCAGAGGAAATAATAGATGGATTTGGAGGTATAGGTAGAGGTAGAGGAGGAGAAAACAATGGAGACAACAATGGTGAAGATAATAATGGAAGAAATAGGGAAGGAGATAACTTGTTTGGATTCCCTAGAGTTGATGAGGAAACTCATACAACAATGAAAAATATCTCACCATCTGTCCTCCCCAACTTTTATGGATTGCGAAGTGAGGATCCTGAAACATTTCTGTTTGAGTTTGAAATTGTGTGCCGAACCTATGACTATATGGAAGACTCTCAAAAACTCAAACTGTTTCCTTCAACTTTGAAGGGAGCTGCTTTGAAATGGTTCATGGGATTAGCTACTCAATCTATTAGGACTTGGAATGATATGAAACAAACATTTTTGGATAGATATTTGGACTATTGTATGCCCATCAATCACAAGGATGAGGTATTCAAAATGATGCAAAAAGAAGATGAAAATTTGGAAGAATTACTTGAAAGATTTCAATACAACTTGAAAAGAGCAAAGATGAGCAACCTAGATGATGAAACCTTGAAAGCCCTCATATTAAAAGCCATTAGAGATGAATGGATAGATATTTTAAACATGATGGGGAAAGGAGACATTTCTCAACTTCCACTTCGTGACATAACAGAACTATGTGTCCATCTCTCAAGAGGAAAATCTAAAACAGAAAAAGGGCCTAGGGATCCTTCTCTTATCAGGGCTAACAAATCTGCAACTGGATCAGTAAGTAGGGCAGAGATTGGCAATATGCTTGATGAATTCAAAACTGATATCTTAGGGAGCCTTAGTGAACAACTAGACACCCTTAAAATTCAAAACAAGCAGAAAGCAGAAACTGATGCTCTAGCCATCTTTTGTCCGAAATGTAGGAAGAAACATGCTTTAAGGGAATGTCCCTTGGATGCAAAAGTTGTAGAAACATGTATAATTTGCTCAGAGAATCATGAGATCAAGGATTTTCCTTCAATTCCTGGACTCAAAGCTATTTTTCAAGAAGACCCAAATTCAGTAGAATCTCTCTGTTTTGTTGCAAGAAGACCTTGGCAGGGACAAAAAACTCAAGGGTTTAACAACCCTATGAATTTTCAAACCCCACCAAATTGGAATCCTTGGCAACAACCTTGGCTCCAACATCAAAATCCATATCAGCCATGGGTACAAGGGATGAAAAATCCTTATGGGAGATTTGCTCAATTTTATCAATATCCTCCATCTTTTCAAAATCAACAAGCTCCACAACTTCCAAACCCAAATACACAACTTTCATTGCCATTTCCACAACAACAACCTTCTCAAAAAAATCCAAATCCTCAAATCATGCTCCCATACCAACAAAAGACAAATCAACTTCCAGCTCATCCATTTCCAAATCCTAACAATAAAAATCCTCAGAATACTTACATGATAGAAGGACAACAATTTCCTACCTATATGATTGTTCCTCTCAATGATGTACAACTCAGATCTGGTAGAGTTTTAGAAAAACATTCTATAGATATTCAAGAGCAAGATACCTCTGAGGAGGACTCTCTTAAAGTCAATGAGGGTTCTGAGGAAGCATCTCTTCAAAATTCAAACATTCAAAAAGAAAAAGAAAAGTTAACACCATAACTCCTATAGTTGAGCAACCTGCATCTTCATCTACACCTCCTTTTCCTGAAAGACTACAAATTGACAAGGGGGTGGAAAAACAAATCTTGTTGCCTAACTATGATTTTCTAGATGAATTGAAGAATGTTTGTATCAAGATTCCCTTGCTACAAGCCATTCGAGAGATTCCTATTCTAGCAAAAACCATAAAGGAGTTGAGTTTCAAAATACCAGGAAGGAAACTAAAAGACACAAGAAGAATCCACTTGGTAGGAAAGATTGCAGATATTATGATGGGAAAAATTACCATGCAGAAGTATGTAGATCCAGGAAGTCCAATTGTCAAGACACACATAAATGGGATAGAAATTCCAAACACATTGATTGACTTAGGGGCTGCTATCAACATTATGAGTAGACAGACTATGGACCAGCTAAAACTTCCTAACCTTCTTTTTACACCTACTTTACTGCAACTTGCATATCGATCAATTATTAAACCAGATGGTGTATTAGAAGATATTTCAGTCTCCTTAGATTCTTGGGAATATCCGGTAGATTTTATGATTTTGACTCCCAAGAGTAATCTAGGAGGGCACCCACTTATCTTAGGAAGACCTTGGCTAGCCACAGCCGATGCTTTTATTAGTTGTAGATCTGGGGATATGTACATTTCTAATGGTAATTCGACAAAGAAATTCAATTTGTATCCTCCAGCAAAAGCAATCACAAAAGTAGGAGATAATGAATGGGTTGATGATGAGGACACTATACAAGCTGTCTTTACCATTTCTAAAATCAGTGAGGATAGTCAAATTCTGAACACATTAGAAAATTTTGAGACATCTTCAGAATATGACCCCACACAATTTCAGTTGGAATCTGACATAGAATATTTATCATCAAGACAAATGTCTCTTTACTCTATGTAAGAGTTTGGTAGTTCTACTATTGAGATTTTTCCAGGAAAAACATTGAATATCAACAAACATTTGGAAAAGTCACAACAAGAAGAACTAACCAAAATCTTGCAAAAACATTCTACTGCATTTGCATGGGAGTATACTGACATGAAAGGTATTGATCCTAAGACTTGCATCCATCATATCTATATTGAGAAAAATAGTAGACCAATTAGACAACCTCAAAGAAGGATGAATCCAAATCTTAGGGAGATAGTGAAAGAAGAGCTCCAAAAACTACTCAATGTAAACTTCATTTATCCAATTTCAGATAGCCGATGGGTTTCTCCTTTGGTTATAGTACCTAAAAAGAATGGTAAATGGAGGGCATGCATTGATTACAGGGAATTGAACAAAGCAACTTTGAAGGATCACTTTCCTTTGCCTTTTATCGATCAGGTATTAGATACATTAGCAGGTAAAAAGTACTTTTCATTTTTGGATGGTTTTAGTGGCTATAATCAAATTCAGGTAGCACCTGAAGATTAAGATAAGACCACATTTACTTGTCCATGGGGAACTTTTGCCTACCGAGTGCTTCCTTTTGGGTTATGTAATGCACCAGCAACATTCCAAAGAGCAGTACTAGGAATTTTTTCTGATCTAATCCATGATTGTGTAGAGGTTTATATGGATGATTTTACAGCTTATGGTAATTCATTTGAAGAGGCATTAGAAAATTTGGAAAAAGTTCTCATAAGATGTAAAGAAACAAACCTTTCATTAAGCCATGAAAAATGCTTTATGATGTTTACCGAAGGGATTGTTTTAGGACATCATATTTCAGGAGATGGGATTAAGGTTGATAGATCAAAAGTTGAAGTCATCTCCAAGTTGCCTATTCCAAATTGTCAAAGAGATGTTAGAATTTTTCTAGGATTTACCGGTTACTATAGAATATTTATAGAAAACTTCACTAAAATAGCATCTCCACTCTTCAAATTGCTTACAAAAGACTGTGAATTTAAATGGGATCCTGATTGTCAATCAGCTTTTGAAACTTTGAAAACAAGAATATCCGAAGCACCTATCTTGAGAGGACCAAATTGGAAACTCCCTTTCCATATTTCTACGGATGCTTCAGATACAGCTCTAGGAGCTGTGTTGGGTCAAAAATATTTAGTTCCTTATGCCATTTATTATACCAGTAAAAATTTGACTCCCACAGATTTGAACTATACTGTGACTGAAAAAGAGTTTTTAGCTGTTTTTCATGCAATTAATAAGTTTAGAAATTACATAACAAGTTATGAAACTTTTATTCATACTGACCATTCTGCAATTAGATATTTAATGAACAAACCTGTTACTAATGGCAGAGTGACAAGATGGCTCTTACTTTTGCAAGAATTCAATATTACTGTGTTGGATAGACCAGGAAAACAAAATACAGTAGCTGATTTCTTGTCTAGGATTCATAATACTAAAGAAGATTCTCCTGTAGAGGATAAGTTTCCTGATGAATACTTGTTTGTAGTAACTATTAAGACTCCTTGGTATGCAAATATTGCTAACTATTTGGTTACAGGGAAACTGCCTTCACATTTATTTCCAAGTGAAAAACGAAAAATTATTCAGGAGAGTTCAAAATATTCATGGATTTCTAACGAATTGTTTAAAACAGGGCCAGATCTTGTGATCAGAAGATGTGTCAGGGAAGATGAAATGCCCGATATTCTTAAGGCATGTCATGATGAACCATGCGGCGGACACTTTGCAGACAAAAGGACGGCCTATAAAATCCTCTCTTTAGGATATTATTGGCCTTCCCTCTTCAAAGATGCAAAACAATATGTCAAAAGGTGTGACAGCTGCCAAAGAGTAGGGAAACCTACCTTTTCAAATGAAATGCCATTGCAAACACAGGTACTCATTGAACCCTTTGAAAAATGGGCTTTAGATTTCATTGGACCTATTAATCCACCATCTAAGCAAAAGAAGTATATATTGGTTTGTACTAATTATGTTACTAAATGGGTAGAAGCCAAAGCATTAGTATCTGCTACTGAAAATTCAGTTTTTCATTTTCTTTATGAGGATATTTTTACTCGCTTTGGTGTTCCAAGAGAAATTGTGACAGATCAGGGAAGCCAATTCACATCCAACTTGGTGGAGAAGTTGATGGAAGAATACAAAATCAAGCACAGAAGATATACTCCTTACCATCCGCAAGAAAATGGTGAAGTGGAGTCTACAAACAAAGTTCTTGAAAGTATCATCACCAAAAATGTTCATCTACATAGAAGAGATTGGGCAGAAAGGCTTCCTGAAGCCTTGTGGGCCTACATAACTACATGGAGAAATACAACAGGACATTCTCCCTATGAACTTGTTTATGGGAAAGAAGTCATGCTCCCCATTGAGTTCCAAGTCAAGACCTTCAAGATAGCAGTTCAGTTGGGGATGGACTTATCAGAAGCCCAAAAGCATAGAATGGAGCAGTTGAACGAGCTAGATGAGATCAGACAAGAGGAAATTCTAAGAACTGATCTAGTTCAATATCAAAGAGCTAAATGGCATGACAAGTACATTAAAGATAAGAAGTTTCAAGAAGGAGATTGGGCATTGTTATTTGATTCCAAGTTTAAATATTTTCAAGGAAAATTTCAGACTCATTGGCTTGGGCCATATGAGATTGACAAGATCTTTAGCAATGGAGCGGTAAGAATCAAGACCATTGATGAGTTTCAAACTCCTCTTATTGTGAATGGCCACAGATTGAAAATTTATCATAAGTCACTCTCAAAAGAGGAATTTGTCAAAATGTTTCAAGAAAATTCTGCAATCAGGCTGGTACAGAAGAATTCTTCTTCTCCACCAGCCTAGCTTTTGTTCTTTTCAGTTAAAAAAAAGAAGAAGAAGAAGAAGAAGAAGAAGAAGAAGATTGTATAAGCCTGAAAACCAATCACTGATTGGCAGTCTTATACAGAAAATATTGGGTGAAAATCAGGAACACCTGACACCCTATATTTTCCAAAAAAAAAATCTCTCTCTTTCATTTCACAAGTCTTGTGACCACCACTCCATTCCATTCCACTTCATTCCACTTCATTTCACTCCACTTCATTCCATTTCACTTCATTTTTCATTCCATTTTACCAATAAAATTCTGTTTCATGACCATTTCCATTTAGTCATTTGTCATCCGTTCATTTCCATTCACCCAAATAAATAGCTGTGTCAGTTTCCGCAACTGACATCTGTTTCCGCAGCTGACACCAGTTTCCGCAGCCAGAAGCAAATTCCGCAGCTACCACTCTGTTTTCAAAAGAATGTACAACCAGATGTTATTTCCATAATCTTGAAATAAAATGCAGGTATGAGGACCAAAAATGAAGACATGGAGCATTCAAGATATCAATGAGGAGCAACTAATTGAAGACCAAGGAAAAAGGCAAAGATTCCAAGGTATGAGTAAAAATTCATTTCAAATGGCATTTAAAACACATTTTTATATAGTTCTAAACCATAAGCTCCATCCATTATGTGTAATGATTATATTGACAAACTCCGTAACCCTTTCACGATCTCCATATGATCCTCCCGCATTCATTCTCAAACGGTCCCATAATTAAACCTCCGATCTTCACTCATACTCCGATATTCCACCTATGACAATGAGACGTAGTTGATTTGACTACGGCCTCTTTCAGCCGCATAAAATCCATAGCCGTTGTTTAAACGTGCTTACATTTATTTTGCAGCCACCAAATTTCAAACACTGCCGGATGTGTTATACTCTTCCTATTGTTCTATTAATCTCACAGCCGTATCTCTACCATGCTCACGTAACCCTTCTCTGTTCCGCTTCTCTCCATTTCATTCTCTGTTACGCTACAGTCTGTATACCCACTCTCTGATATCTACCTACAGTCATCGTGCTCATTTCTGTTCATTCAGCCGTCCTACTTCCATTGAACCCTCCTCACGCAGGCAAGTTTTTAAAGAGCAGAAAGGAGGATGGGTAAATTGTTGAGAGAAGAACCAGAGGGACCTAAATTCATGGAGGGATATCCGCAAGTCAGGGATATATTGAAGAAGGCAAAGTGGCTGCGGTTTATCCAAAAGTTTAGAGGCTACCATAAAGAGGTGAAAAAAGCGTTTGCAAGGTCTTTCAATGGCCTGGAAGTAGAGATTGGAGACCTTAAGTTCACGGTGAATGAGGCATCTATAGCATCTGCCACAGAACTTCTTCAAGAGGGTGAACAATGGTTTAAGAACAAAAGCATTAGTGACGAAGCTTGGAGAGTAATTCTACATAACCCAGGTATGGACATAACTATTTTTAAAAGAGGAATTCCTGTTCATGCTTTGAAAGAGGAATGGGCTACTTTGCTGCTAGTTGTTCAAAAATTCATTACCTATGAAGGCCGTTTTGGGTCCATGTATATGTACCATACCAGATTGCTGATGAATTTTCTAGATAATCAAACTCTCAATCTCCCATATTTTCTATTAAATAGTTTGAAGAAGATGTCTGTGACTGTTCAGAAACATTTAGGGGATGTAGAACCACATCTATATCACCATGGTCTGGTAAAAATTTTGATTGAAAAAGAGTTAAAGGAGAAGAAGGACACATGGGAACAATTTTTGATTAGAAATTTCCTTGAGGAACCACAAGAAATTCCTAAAGGTAGCACATCAAGAAGGAGTAGGAGAAAAAGAACAAATGATGAAACTCAAAGTACTCCTACTACTACAATTGAAAGAACTACTAGGGAAGAGAGACTGTCAAAAAGGAAGAAGAAAGAAACCAAGGGTAAAAAGCCAATAACATCAAAAGAGAGAAAAAGTATTGAGGCTATACATCAAACCCCTTCTTCCGAAGAAGAAGATCATCGAGTGTTATCTGAGAGATTGGTTCATCTTCAAAAACAATTATCTATAGCCAAGAAGAAAGAGAAAGGGAAACAAAAGCAAAAAGATAGTGGTCCACAGCGTGTGAGAAGAAGTTCCAGGCTTAAGGGGAAGTTGAGGAAAACGCAAATGAAGGGACCTCATTTTATCGATTTGGGAGAAGAAACATTTGAACAGTCCCCAGCTGACTATAGTCCATCTCACTCTCAGTCAGTCAGTGAACCTGGTTCATTTCATTCTCAGTCAGACATTGAACATAGTCTATCCCATTCTCAGCCAGATGTTAATGTGAGCCCTTCTCAGCCAGATTTTGAAGACAACTCTCCTCCACGACATTTTGGGGACAACCCAATAAAAATGACACCTGATATAGACCCCAAGCAGCAAGAAGTATATGATTATATAGAATATTTAGAAAAAGCGGCTACAGGTCCCAGTACTTCGTCCATTCAGCCTCACACAGTACAAAATGATCTAGTCCAATCACTGAAACAGGAAGTCTTTGAGCTAGAGCTTTTAAATAAACACATTAAAAATGAAAATGAGACATTGAAGGAACAAAGCAAATTGGACAAAATCATTCATGATAATACCATGCTACATCTGGGAATATGGCAGAAGAAGAACAAGAAATTGAAAAGGAAATGCCAGAAGTTAAGCAGAGCACTGGTTAATATCAAATTTAGATGCTTAATGAAGAAGCCCAGGATGTTAGCAGCACCAAGGAAGAAGAGGAGAGGATTGGATGTATTGGCTGAAGTGTCAAGGCATATAAACTGAAGAAGGATTATCAAAATTTTGGTTGCATGAAGACATGCAACACCTTCACAGTGGGGGTATGTTGAGTCTCAAATCTGCATTGTTCTTATATATCTTCCTAGACCTTTTTCATTCACCTGAACCTTCCAAGTTGTCAATATCATTGTATATTAATTGCAAAAGAGCATCTAAAATGGTTTTTAACTATATTTTGTGTCTGCTGTTTGATTTAGATTTTTTCTCATTTAGCTGCGGAATCTTGCCACTTTCCGCAGCTACTGCAATTTTCCGTAGCCATTTTGTGAAAGTCTATGTTACAGGTGTCTTCAAGAAAAACGAGCCACATGGGCAAGTCAGAAATGATGTGGACATGGATTGTGTCCTATTGGCTCGAGAAAAATCACCTAAGGAGGCTGCGGTCAAAGGTGGCCAAGTGGAAGTCAACCGTAGAGTCCCACGGTGACAGGACTCTGTTTCTCATCACGTGAGGATTTGCATGATTGTTTCTAACTTACGGGAGACACATCAACACCTGTACACGGCTCCATAAGCCGAATCAAACATCCACTCTTCATAGATTTACTCCTCAATGCGGCCATGATCTTAGATCTCTGGACGTAATGGTTTATGTGTTTTCTATCAGCATAAACTTTAGGGAATTAGTTATATTTCCTTTGTTATAAATAATGCGTTTGCATACGCATATTGGATTAGTCTCCATTAGCCTCCAGATAGCTCTGTAATGTAATTACGTTGCCATTGTGCCGTAATATCACCTCTCTGTTATGACTGCATTTTAATATATAAGAAGACTCTGTTTCCAAGCGTAATTCGTACTTGAAGGCTGTTGCCAAGGCTGGTGCAGAGGGCCCCTGCACACGCTGAGGTTTTGTGCATTATTGTATAGTTTCTTGTTTATTTCTTTAAGTTCATTGTACCATAATTCATTCACGTGTTTATACATTACATCTTTCATGGTATTTATGCTTCATCTCTGTTTATAATCTTTCATGCTTTACATCTTACTTCTGTCCATAATCTTTCATGTTTTATGTTAACTGATCAGTGTTCTTGTTTCATATTTCAAATAGGAAGCCCAGGCATTTGCATATCTTTTGACTAATGACATGGAATCAATATTGTTCTGCTGCTAATTTACTTTTTGTTTAATTCCAGCACTGCTTTGTTTATTTCAGTCTTGCACATTTGTTTCAGTAGTTATATTTAGATATATTAAATTGCTCATGTCATTTTCAGTTACCTCCGAAAGCCACAGCTGGACTGATGGTGAGGGATTGAAGTATGAGTGTGTAGTTTGATATTAGTTTACTTTCGGCAAGTTAGATATATTAAATTGCTCGTGTCATTTTCAGTTACCTCCGAAAGCCACAGCTGGACTGATGGTGAGGGATTGAAGTATGAGTGTGTAGTTTGATATTAGTTTACTTTCTGCAAATTAGATATATTAAATTGCTCATGTCATTTTCAGTTACCTCCGAAAGCCACAGCTGGACTGATGGTGAGGGATTGAAGTATGAGTGTGTAGTTTGATATTAGTTTCTTTTTCTGCAAATTAGATATCAAGTTGCTCAAGTTGTTTATGGTTACCTCCGAAAGCCATAGCTGGACTAATGGCGAGGGATCATAATATAAGTTGATGTAATTTGATTTAGATTTACTTTTTTGCAATTCCTGGATTTCTTTAAGCATAGTTTCTTTTGTGTTTAGACAGCAGCAAGGATAGTTTGGTTTTCATGCTCAATAGTTCACTGTTTTGATTTACTAGGTTAGCAGCACATTTTCATTTCCTTTCAAGTTTTGTCATTGTATGTTTCAAATTCCTTTTGAAGTTTCAAGTTGGTAAATCATTGTAAAGGATATCATTGCCTTGAAAAATCATAACCATACTTGTTTTTATTTTAGAATTTTCATCTCACATTAGAAAACTAAAAACGACAAAAAGATAAGAAATAGGTTATCTTGCACATATAGTGCGCCACACTTCATTAGCTTACGAATCCCGGATTGATAAATTAATGTAGCAATTTAGGACACACTAAATTGACCAAACACTCATCATATATTGCAGTGTTGTCCTCTTGTAGTCCTGGTATGTTTTGGTTCAGTGGACTGTATTATGTGAAGAGGTCATTATATTATTGAGCAGGGGTCTCTTTAATTATCTCAACCATTTCAGGAGAAGGCTCTTTATCTTTATCTTGCTCAAGAAATTCCTCTTTCTTTTCAATCTCAACATTACAACTGATGGATTGCTGATTCCCAATTATGTGAAAAATATTTCTAATGGATTGGATTAGCTAGTTTCTGCTACCAAGCTGATGATAGTGAAGTTCATGACACCAATAAATTGCTGGTTGCCTTGCATGATTAGTTTCTATTTGAAGCTCATCATCATCATCAGACTGATCAAAAATTGAACAATCATTAGTATAAAAAATCTCACCAATTAAGAATATTGGGTTATCAGTTTGTTTTTCTTTAAGCTGATCTAGAAGTTTATTTTCTAGTTTAAGACAACAAGGTTCAGTAGGTAGATGAGAAAAAGTGTTTTGTTCAAATGAAGTTTTGAGGGCTGGGTTTTTGTTTAATATTTGATCAATTTCTTCTTCGATCAAAATAGGAGGGATTTCTTTTTCAGCATAGGCAGAAGTACAACAATCTTCTTTCTCTTGTGTTAATTGGTTTTGAGGCTGGATGACTTCTTGAGCCTTTTCTAGGGGATCTTATTTTTTGCTTGCAGGGAAACCTTGAGGATTTTCTATTGCTTCCTGATCTTCTTCTGTTTCAAACAACTCCTCATGATTATTGTGATACTCAGTTTGAATACAAGGTTCATGATTTGTTTCTTCTATATTATCAGGATGCCACTCTTGTGTAATCTAAAATGAGTTGTAACATAGAGGGAGAGTCCCTATATGTGCTGGTTCTCCTTCCATATCAGATTCTTCATTTTCTAAGTGGCTACTTGTTTCCTCAAAATATTTCTCACTATTAGTACTTGCATTTTGGTCATAAAGTTCTCTTAACAGTGCAATACAAGATAGAGGTATGCTGTCAGAATTTTCTTGACAACCTTCTTCATTGTTTTCTATGTAACCTTGCTCATCATCTTCTATAAAGTCTTGATCATCATATATGTCTTGCTCATTGTCTAGGTATTGTAGTGGTTGAGTTTGTTCTTGATTTGGAAAAAGCATGGGATTATCTAGATCATAAATATTTAAATTAGCCTCATACCTATCCATTATTTTTCCAAACATGTACAACATTCTTTCCATCTTGGCCAATAGTTTTGCTTCTGGGTCTGCATCTGAATCCATGTTTGTAAATTAGAAAAGAGGTCATTGTATCTGGTCAACCAGTTCAGAGTCTTCTTCCAGTGGAGTCATTTGGTCTTTTGGGAGTTGTGGAGTTGCCAGGTGAAGGATTTTTACTTGTTTTCAAGGTTTGGTTGTTGTTCACCATTAACAATCAATAATAACCAGTCTTGGTGACACTTGTTTCATTTAGAAATAGGGGTTAGTTGAGTTGTGAAGTTATCTATTACTCAAGAATCTCCCCAGTATGGTTGCCACTATGTTAGGGTCTCCATAGTTTGCAAGATTGGCAAGAACAAACGCTGCAGAGCCAACATCAAAACCATCTTGGAACCCTAGGATCTAGCCCTCCTGGATTCAGAGAGGGATCTCTCTATATAAGTGTTTTCAAAGATATGATTTTTAAGGCTTATGATATGATATTAGGCTAGTTATAAAGCACAAGGGTTTTGTTTGTTTTGGTTGGAATGGATATCATCAAAATGAAGGAAGTCTTTTGAATGGTGAAGGTGTGAGTAGGTTGAAAATCGTTCAGCTGATAGGATATGTAAGAAAAAATATTAATCCATTGGGCTATGGAGTCAAAAAAGGGTTTAATTGGACAACAGGTTTCAAGAGTGGTCTATGGGGCAAGTCATCTATGTCAAAAGATCTCTTTAAGTTGATTTATGGTGTGGAACATTAAGAAGTGGTGAAAGAAGCAAAGCTAATAACCATTTAAGAATCTATTAACTTCACTGAACATGAAAATCCTTTCAAAGTAACTATTTGAAGTAAGCCAAAGGACAAGACAAACCATAGACTTATTTGGGCATAATTTTAATAAAGCACACTTTTCAGACAACAACCCAGTAATCTAACAAATTACCTTCAAAAAATAGAAAACATATAAGAGAACAAAGAGTAGCTTAGGATTAGGTAAGGACTTTGAACCTATCCTGCTTTCAACACACTCTTAGGGAACTTTTCAAAGCTACTGTTGGAAATAAACTAGAGGATAGGGCTAACCATAGACTTCCCTAGTTTAGATTTACTTAGCAGACTTTTCAATAACTTTCAAAGACACTATCTCAAGTTGTACTCAGGAAACATGGGCTCACCCAAATCTTCACTAGTTATACTCTATTGAATTATCCTCAAAGCAACAAATAGAAGAAAACATTAAGATAAAGATTTATCAGTGAGAAATAGGGTACTTTACAGTAAATCCTAATCTATATTTGTTTTTCTTTATCAGAGAAAATGGACAATATGGAAAACATGAGAAAAATAACAATTACAGTAAGAAAAACATCACCATTGACATAGACCAGGATCCCATAAATCATCTTTTGTATTTGTTGTTCAAACCAGTTACAATCTTCAAGTCCAGTGGGTATTTTACAGCTTCAAACTTCTCATCTCAGCCTATCTTTCTTCTATTACAAAACAAAGCTTCAACAACCTCAAAAGCTATTTAGTATGCAACCAACAATAATACTGTCTTCTTGAGAAGTATTTATAGAAGAATGAGGAGGTGGAGTGAAAGAAAGGTCTATGTGTTCAATTAATACAGAGTAAATGTTTCTCGACCTTTGGGAGGCCTTAGGAGAAAATTTCAGATGTCTGTCTCTATTTTAATCAATTTTACATTAACTTTCATCAACTTTAGTCACTTTTGTTGACTTTGGAGGCTTTTGGTGGGCTGGCAATTAATTTTGAGCTGTCTTTGGCAAAATATCTCTGATTGTGCATTTACTGTGTATTCTTTTGAGGAAATAAGTCTGTAGGTGGCATTTCTAATCTTTGGAGGAGTAATTGCCTCAATGATGTGGCATTTGGAGGCTTTCTTGATTGATTTGTCAACTTATGTGGCTTTAAACACTAATTTAGGCCTTGAACTTGCTTTAAAGCTTTATAATCATCTTCAGGCCTTTAAACCTTTCTGCTGACTGTATTTACTGTTGAATATCCATTTTTCTTTGACTTTCGGCCTTCATTGTCGGGTTAAGCTCCTTAATCTTCAATCTTTTATGCTTTTAACCCTTTTAAGTTTGTTTATTCGCTTACTTTCCCTTTAATCCTCTGTATTAGCCTTTAACTCATTGATTAAGTCTTTACTCTTTAGATTTTGACTTTAACCTTTATCTTTGCTTTAATCCTTTAATCTTCAACCTCTATCTTCACGGTTTTTCCCTTTTTGCTAGGTACAGGTGGCTTTTAGTGCATTGGAGGTTTTTGTTGAGCAAACCAGTGCTCATGAAACACTGGAGAAGACAAGAAACTCGACCCTTTGTCCCTTTTTTCTTTTAACCAGGCCCTGAGGATCGTCATCCTCGGCCTTGTCCCTTTATGGACTGTAGGGGGGATTTTGGCCTTAAAAACTGCCAACAAAACTGCAAAAAACCAATGAAACATGTTATTAAAACCTGCGGGGGAGGATTTTGACTGCCTTGAAGGCTGGCGGAGGTGGAGGAGCATATGCAGAGGAGCGAAATATGCAGGTGGAGGGGAAAAGGAGGTTTCATGGAGAGAACACGCAAAAACTGGTTCAAAAACTGTATTTTGGCGCGAAAATCTGGCTTAGTGGTTTTGGAAATACCGCGAATGGTTTTCGCATTCGATTCGGGCGATAAATGGTTTATTGTAAAATGAACGTGATCCAATTATTGCGCGACACCTGTCCCTTACAAAACTAGCGGTCTCGCGCGACTTTGGGAGGTTAAACCTCGGATGGAAAAATCACGCAATATGCGATATCGAGCGTTGGATGAGGCAGGGCAGATCCAACAGCGGGGGAATGAGCGCGATGGGGAAAGGTGCTCGGGTGAGGAATTAGTGGAAGCCAGGTGGCGGCCAATGATTGAATAGTAGGTGGTAGGCCCCGACAGGGTTGGGATGTTGGGTTAAAGGAGAGCCATTGGATTAAATGAATCAACGGTGGGGATGGATGGACGGATATTGGTCGAGAAATCAGAGGGTGTAGAGGGAATGCGACGACCGTTGATCTTTATAGATCTACGGTGGAGGTTTCTTGATGGAGTGTTAAGGCGGGGAGAAAAGGAACGAAGGGATATGGTTTAGAGCTCGGTGCTGGGGAAAGGTTCTGTGGGAGAAAGTAGAAACAGGGCTAAGGGAAAAGAGGCTGAGGGATAAGATTCAAGCGCCCGGTTGTGGGGCTTGGCCACATGACGGAGAAAGGGCTAAGGGTTAAGCTGGAAGGGGCTTAAGGAAAGGTAGGGTCCGATGGAGGGATAAGGTGACCTGAGGCGGGGAAAAAGGGGCTGGTGGCTAGGATTTTAGCGCCATCTCACAGGCACGGGTCATATGGTGGATAAGGGGTTAGATTTTTATGCCCCTAGGGGCTTAAAGTCTGTGTTATAAAAAGGGCCGCTTTTAGGCCAAAAGAGGGGTTTTTATGTGTTTTTTATGGGTTTTTGAGGTTTCGATAGGTAAAAATAGGGTGATTCAAACCATAAAAAAAAGATTTTTATGATTAAAAAAGGGATTTTTGAAGGTTTTTTAGGATAATGATGGGTGAATGAGAAGGAGAAGGGGGATTTTTCAGAGGAAAATGGAGGATAATAAATGGAAAAAAATGAGTGAAATAGGCTTATTAAATGAGGGTAAATGACCTAAAAAATAGTTTCTTTTGATATTAACAGGGTTTCTTGGTGAATTTATGAATGAAACATTAGTGAAGATTATTTTTTTGAGTTTAGACAGCATCATAAGGCTTCAAGTATGAGCAATTTTCTATGAAAATAATCTCTTGAAGACTCAAGACCTTTTTTAGCCATCATTTGCTATGAAATTTTTTTACTGATGGCTAACACCAGTTACTAATTAGTGGTGGCACTAAATTCAGAGATTCTGCCAAATCTGGAGTCCATCCATATTTGGGGGAGAAATTTGGGGAAAGTTTGTTTTTGCTATAACTGGGTCAATTTTCGACCAAATTGAGCTCAGAAAGAGTCATTATTGGCTACTTGGAATACTATGAACACATTGGAACATGTTTCAGAGGTAGAAGATCTCATCTACATAGTTTTTTTTTTTCCTTTAATAATTTTGAAGCCTAGGGCCACCAGGAGGGAAGGCCATGCCTAGAGCATATGGTAACCAAATTGAGTAAATAAATAGTCTTTTATGATAGATTTTGACATTTTAAATTCATTGGAACAGGTTCCAAGAGAATTTTATGCATGCAAACATCCATTTGAGCACAAATGAGCTAATATAGAGGCCCAAGCTATGAAGCTGGACTAAGGAGATGTAGCCCAGGAGGGGTGGAATCCTTCATCAAAAATTTGTTTTAATGGATCAATTGCTATGCTTTGCTGTTATTTATGTTTCTGTTTTTTAGCCATTTAAATTCATGCTTTATGTTTTCAAATTCACTCATAAAATTGAGTTTCAATTACCTTTTTGATACACATAAGCAACAAGGGAACCTATACATCAAGCATACGATTAGTAAATAAGTTTTATATCTGAAAATGAAATAAGAAAAAAAAAACTAACATTCAAAATCAAATAAGCGTTATTCTCAATCTTGATGGAAAAATTGAAATTGAGTACAGTTGGGGGTTAGAAGAATGAGCAAATAATGAGGCAAAGGCATATGGATTACTACAAGGGCTCCTTCTAGCCAAATAAGCAAACATTGAATATTTGGTGGTGTTGGGAGATTTGCATCTTGTTATACATCACATTCTTAGTGGATATTTTCCTAAGGATTGCAAGTTGCAAAGATTTATTGATAGAATAAAAAATATGAAATTATCCTTCTATAATATGAGTTTTTTTTCATGTGCTAAAAATGAACAATTATGTTGCATATGATCTTGCTGATAAATGTGTAAACTTGAAGGTGGGAGTCCTAATGAGAAATGGTATTCCCTCTCTAGAAACTATTCCTTAACAATGGGTTTGCTATATAGTGTAAATTTTGTTTGTATCTATGGGTCTTTTGGAGAATCTACACCTGCAAAGACTTGTGTACTTTAGGGTAGTAAGATAGCCAATAGATATTGAGAATAAATACCGTCGTGAGGCTACATGTATAGTCGTCCTTGAAGTATTTTAATTGTACTCAATTGTTGTATAGGCCACTATCCAATGGCAAATTTTGAATTAATACAATATTATCTTCATGGTTTTAATACACACACACACACACACACACACACACACACATAGACCTTTGATATATAAAAAAAATTATGTTAATATGTACATCAAAATATTTTATTTATGGCGAAGAGTGAGATATATTTTTGTTGTTAACATTTTTTATAAATATAACATGTTTGTGTGGAAGGAATTACATTTCCCTCTATAATCTTGAAATGAAATTATGCACATGTGTGTGTATTATTTATGGCATTAACATTTTTTCTCAGAAATTACATGTTCAGTATGGAATGACTTACACATCTCGTTCATCGTGGGTTGTAATATCAACAATTAATGGAAGGAGCACATGGGAGTGAGATTATTGATGTTTTATAATTTTTTTTAATTAAATCTAATCAAATATGTATATTTATTTTTTGTTTTTAATTATACTCGACATCGTTTTTATTTAGTGGCTATTTTATTTTTGTTTGAAAAGAACACTTGTGAATTCAAGATTGACCATGGATGTGTAATTATGTTACTAAATATGGACAGTGAAATATTTTATTTATAGGACATAATCATTTTTTTTGTTATTACTCTCTCTCTCTATATGTGTGCGTGTGTGTGTCACATGTCAACTAAACTTAGGATGCTCCATTGTAATATGAATTTATTTTTAGATACCACATGTCAACTCTATACTAATTTAATATTAAATAGTGAAGGAATTACACATCTCTCTCATTTTAAAAAGTACAAATAAATTAATTACAGACTAATTAGATTTTTTTTAAATTTAATTTCAATTATTTTATCTCTCTATATAAAATTACTGTAAAATTTCGGTGGAAATTGAAGTATTTGTTTAAGGCTGACATTGAATGATTTTGTTGTTATTATTGTCTTTTTAATTTGTTAATGTAGTTATAAGCCTTGAATAATTACGCCGTAAGCCGTTCTTATTTGAAAACAACTTTCTTAACTGCCAATGTGTCCATGTCTGAGCCATTGAATCAAATGTTAGATGATTGAAATGTTTTAGGCCCTTAGATCCAGAAGTAAATAGTTATATATATATTTTTTATAATGTTAGTTTTTTCTTTTTCTTTTTAATAAATTAGATTGATTTTAGGTGTATAATAGAAATGTTGTAATGTCATGTTTAACATTTTGACTATGTCAAATTACACAAACATAAAAATAAAAATAAAAATAAATTAAATAAAAAGATTGACATATTGTAATGAACATTTTAACTAGGTCAAAATACGATAAAAAATAAAAATAATAAAATATAATAATAATAAACTATAGAAACAACCCATGGTATTGACCCATGGTATTCATGTGGAATATAGTTTATTTAAAGGGATAAATTAAGATGGCCTATATCAATCTTAATGATCTACCAAGAGCCATGATGAATCAAATGTCTTCATATGAAAACCTCTTTTAGAGTGAAAAAGGAATTGATCCCTCTAATAAATAATATAGATCTAAACTAACTACTTACTAAAATTATTTTTAATTGTTTATAACCATTATTCTTTTAAAATTTTACTTAATAAAATGTATCTAAATTTTCATACATCCAAATATACATAGTTGTTAAAATTGTTTTATTATTCATGAGTACTATTTCTTAATATATAAAAAATTAAATTAATAATGACAATTTTTAAAATATGTGAAATTATTTCACACGACATGATTGAAGATGCTTCTTAAAGGGTAAGGGAATTTAGATACTCTATCCTTCCACCAAAGCTATAAAAAGTGAGACTTGTAGATTATAGTTTTACAAAATTGACACTATGTGATTAAGAATAAGTTAAAAACATTAGGTATTTAAAAAGTAATAAGAGGAAGGTAAATGAGGGCCATGTTAATTAATGTGATTCTTTGTACTATTTTTATTTAAAATAGTAATTTGTATTTGTATTTTTTTAAATGAATATTGTTAAATGTGTTCTAATATTTTGATTTAAAATAGTAATTTATATTTGTATTTTTTAAGATGAATATTGCTAAATGTGTAATTGAGTAAAATGTATTAAATTGATATTCTAATTTTTAAGATATTTATTTAAAAAATTCAAAGTATAGTTAGTTTTGTTTTATTAAGCTTTGAGTCTAGATGTGCACAGAATGAATCTATCTCAAGTCCCAAACAAGATTTTCATGTCCCAAACAAAATTATTCTCTCTCTTCTTAGTTTAGGTTGTAGGTTGACACTCCTCTCCTCCTCCGTGCACAAATTTAAACTATGAGGCATAAGGTAGTTGTTGCATATAGGAACATTTAGATATGATAAGAAAAATGTGATACTCTATTGTAATTTTCTCTACAAATGTGATGACAAGTATGCTCTAAATGTTGACAATTTCATGGTTAATGTAGTATAAGCTACATGCAAATTTATAGTCTTGTATCCAAGATCAAGAAATTTATGTGCAATATCCAACACCATAGAGCAAGACATGTTCACCAATTCAAAAGTTGCCTATGCCCAATATCCAACACCATAGAGAACTACATGTTCACCAATTCAACAATTGCCTATG